>JBBBDQ010000883.1:6765000-6797500 GCA_037127315.1 Ascarosepion bandense | reverse complement strand
TCTTATCCGTCACATATTATTAGTAGTTAGAATGATATATTTAGAAATTTAAAAATGTTACCCAAAACAGAAATTACATTTGACTCAACCTGATAATTGTATCAGTTGCGTACCTCCATTTGTCTGGGATATACACAGACAATCTCCATCCATGCATTTTATATATGACTACAAGTTTATTATCAACACTATTAAATATTGTTAATACTATTTTTTGTTAGACATTTTTTTCATTAAAATGTTTTGTCTCTTCTTGTGACAATCACAGCAGAAAATTTGACATGAAATAAAAAAGTAATTTTAAAACTTTTAATACAAATGTCTTTATGATTAACACTGGCATTGTGTTAGAATGTTTGAAAGAATTATTGTTCTACTTTGGAAGTAACTGTGAGTGACAGTTAAAAAATACAAGCAGAAAATCATCTTGTTATTAAAAATTAATTAAACTTCTATCATAAAATATATATGTATATAATATGAAAAATATACCATAAATTCTGAAATGAATTTAATGTATTTGAAAAGAATTTTTTTTAAAAACATTTTTTTTTTCAGATGAGATTTAAACTTTCTGACAAGTGAGCTAATTTGGTCTTTAACCGAATTCAGCTATCTATTATTTGCATTTAATTTCCAAATTTATTTGAAGCCACATAACTTGCAGCCACCTCATCAATCTTCTGATGTACAAATCAAAACTACAGATGATTTTATAGAAATTTATAATAAAAAAATATCTAAAATAGGCTATTTACAATTCTGAAACATTTGAAGATAGAAACAATTTTGTTTTTAATGTACAAAGGCATTAAACAAATTTGAAAAAGCTATCAAGACAAAAATCAATAACTTTAGTTCATATATCTTAATTCATATCTTCATGACGTCAGTTTAAACTATCACTTTCTTATTTCCATATATTGTGACAATTATGCTTAAAGTTTATATTTTCTTGATTTAAGGTGAAAATTTACCAACAAATTTCAATTAAATTTATGTTCAAAATTATTGTTTATACTTCAGATATATAGGAAAAAAGGTAGCATCAGTTTAAATTTGGTTGGTTTGTTTTATGTTTGTTAGTATTTTGAACATTTTCTTATTTCTTTTAGGTTATTACTAAAAAAATTATTTATCAAATGTGTATACAATTATTTTCAATTGTAGAAATTTTGTAAACAATTATTTTGCCAATGTATAAATTCTATAAATAATACTTTACCTTTATTGAAGATTCTTTGCTCAAAATTTCTAAAATTAATTGCTATGCTTGTTTATGTCTACAATGCCATTGGAAATACCTGTTCTGCAAAATATTAAATTACTAGACCTGCATTGTTCTTACTGGAGTCTAATAACAGAAAAAATATACAATTCATTTCATCTTAAATATACTGGAATTATCAACCACTTAAGTGGCAGTTGTAAATGTACCAACCTGCAATCAATTTTTGTCTGAATCTGCATCATTGTTCAGATATCAGACACTTAATATTGGTCATTCTCTCTCTTCAAAAAGATTCCAAATATTATGATAAATTACGTGACTTACTAAAATATTTATAAAGTGTGATAAATCTTAAATGCTTTCCAAGAAAAAAATTAACAAGTTTTTTCTTTTTTGATATTTTGTAAACTCTTGTTTGTCTTTTAATTATTCAAACAAATTTAAAACATTTTATTTCTCTTTTAAATCTTTCACTATAACAAAACCTCTAAATAGGATTGGAAACAATTTTTGATTTTGCATCACATTTCTATACAGAATTATTAGTGCTGAAAAATCAGGTGGGTTTAGGTTTTGACAGATTTAGATGTCAAGTAAGCAAGGCATCGAATATACATATATATGTACTCTTCTTTTATCAACATTTTCTTTCATTCCTGAGCCTTGATAACTCCTTTCTTTATGATTTTTAAGGTAAAAAATACATACTGACAGTGGGAATAGACTAATTCTAATGATCCTGTTATTTATTTAGAAAGTCTTGATAAAATCTAATGATGAATCAGCAATATTATTGATCCTGATCTAGCAGCTCCTACCCCCCCATTAGCATGGATCAGGCTAGTCTCCCTGAGAGCAAAACACTGCGCCTCCTCAGGTTAACTCTGACAACAGACCTCAAGTGGAATGACTATATAGAATCCATAGCTATATCTGCTGCTAAGAAAGTCGGTTCTCTGTGTAGGGCCAGGAAGTTTTTTTTTTCCGCCTGAAACAATCCTGCACATATATAAATCTACCATCCGCCCATGCATTGAATACTGCTGCCATATCTGGTCGGGTGCTCCTGCTATCCACCTAGGTGTCCTAGACAAAATCCAATGGAGAATCTGTAATGTGATAGATCCTTACTTGGCAGCTCAGATACTGTCACTTTCTCACCGGTGCAATGTGGCTTCCCTGTGTCTCTTCTACAAATACTTTCACAGCTTCTACACTGATGATCTTAGCTCACTGGTGCCCTCTATACATAAACTTACTCAAGCAACAAAATTAGCAACTAGGTCCCACCCTTTTACTGTGAAACCAATAAATTGTAAATGTAAATTCTGCTTCAGCAGCTTCTTTTCTTGCACTTCCCACCTGTGGAATTCCCTTTCATTTACTTGCTTTCCCAACAGCTATAATCTCCAAGAATTTAAATGTAAAGTCAATAGTCATCTCCTATCTCACTAACCTGCATCCGCTCTCTCATGCTCCCTTCTTCGTTTCATTCCACTTTCTCATTCTTCTCTTACCCACTTTCTGACACCCCCTATAATCTGTCGCTCTTTCTCATAACTTTCCTCCTATATATCCCCCTGCAAAACAGTGGCAATAAAATGCCTTGCCTGAGGCAATATGACTACATAAAAAAAAAAGAAGTTCAGCTTCAGTCCCTTTCCCACCATCATAAAGATGCTTCCCTGTGCCTTTTCTGTAAATACTTTCATGGTTATTGTTTGGATGAGCTCTTCACCATGCTACCTAGATTTTATGAATTTAAGCAAAGCACAGTACTAGATTAGCAATAGTCTCATCAATTTACAGTTGAATTGAGTAGATGTAACTGTAACTTCTATGCTAACTGTTTCTTTTCTCACACTTCTCACTTGTAAAACTTTCTTCCAACTCCATGCTTTCAAGTCAATTTTGATCTTCAAAAATTTGAATGCAATGTCAATCATTATCTACTGTCTTCCTGATTACTCTTCTATTGGTCTTGCTTTTTCATAATGTTTGCCATTTTCAAATTCTTTCACATCCAGTAGCCCCTTATGTCTTAGTGGCTTTAATTCCTTGCCTGGTGTCAAGTTGATGAAAAATTAAAAAAACAAAAAAAAAATGTTGGCTAAAAATTACTAAATAAAAAAATAGATATTCATATTTTTCTCCCACTGCAAAAGATACTCAGGTCATTAAGTTCAGAAGTGATAGAGTAACAATATGTACAACATTTTAATACCTGTCGTGGAATTGGTAAATAAGATTGTACCTATTTGTACACATTAAATAGAAGAGATATAAAGTGTATAGTAAAGAAAGAAACAAAGATTGAAGGTAATAACTGATGTCATAAAACAACACAATGCCAAATTAATTTCTCTTGATTTTTATTATGTTACTAACAAACATAATATTTGAATTTCTACATGAAACATTGCCAAGTTTAATTAATTTTTATTTTATTTTTCTTACTTTTTATTATACTGTTAGTATTAGATATAATAATATTTGAATTTCTTATATGAAGCATTGCCAAGTCTAATTAATTTTCATTTTCTCTTGCTTTTTATTATGCTGTTGGTATTAGATATGATAATATTTGAATTTCTTACATGAAGCATTAGATGGAACCAAAGTATGAAGGTGTCATCTACATATCTAAGCCACATGATTGACTTTACGAGTGATGCTTGAATAGTTGTTTCTTGAAATTTTCCATGTATTCATTTGCCATTGTTGTAGAGTATGGGGATCCCATAACTAAACCTTTTTCTTCTTGGTATATATCTGAATCCAATATATTACTTTCATACAGAATGTATACTTCTCCATTAAATTATCTTTGTGATCTTTGTGGCCTGGCCTAAAGTGGTATAGAATCTCAAACCCAAATAAGTCTCATCGGTAAAAAAAGATTGGTGAATAAGCTCACACCATCTAATCTTGCAATCGGATTGGTATGTCTTCAAATTTCTTAAATGACTTATTGTCAGTTATTGTTCATTTTAACAAGTATTTATTTTATTTTATCTTACTTTTTACTGCATAAGTAACATTAGTTAAAATTATATTTAAATTTATTAAAAGGTGTATTGTCAGTTTTTATTCATTTTTTTATTTGTACTTGTTTCATTTTATTTGTTTTTATTGCACTAATGAAATTAGATCTAATAATAGTCGAACATTTTAGGTGAACCATTATCCATTATAATTCATTTTTTACTTGTATTTCTTTCATTTTATTTATTGTACTAATCATAAAAGATTTTATTTTTATTGTACTAATCATAAAAGATATAATAATTTATATTGTACTAATCATGAAAGATATAATAATATTAGAATTTTTAAATGAACTATTTTTAATTCTTAGAAAGTTATAATTAGTTTATATTTTATTCTATTTAACTGTCTGTAAGTTGTAAGTAATGTTTGGATTTATTAAAGGAATTAATGTCAATTATCATTAATTTTTTACTAATTTATTTTTCTTGCCTCTTTTTTTTAATCATTTCACCTCAAGCAAGGTAATAGAGCCACTAAGACACCAGGTGTTACTGAGAGTGGAATAATAAGAAAAAGAAAACATTATTAAAGAGTAAGAACAATAAAAGAAGAGGAATCAAGAAAACAGTGGATAACGAATGGCATTGCATTTAAATTTCTGAAAATCAAAATTGGCTGGAAAGCAAGAAGCCAGAAGAGTGTTCCACAGGTGAAAAGTGCAAGAATAGATACTGTTAGTGTAGAACCTATGGTTTCATCCTATCTTGCAAATTTGACTGTAAAATGTGAAAACCTTATTGCCAATCTAGTCCTGCATTTAAATTTATAAAGTCTTTGAAATTCATAAAGTCTTTGAAATTCATACAGCAAAGCCAATCAGAACAATTACATGAAATTACTTATAAAAAAAGACATAGGGAAGTTACATTATAGTGATAAAAAAGTAATTGAAAAAAGAATGCAAGGTCAAGAGCAACAACACTGCAGATTCTTCTTTGGATTTATCAATAATCTCTAAATATGTAGCAGAGACATCAGACCAGATGTGGCAGCAATATTCCAAACATGAACGAATGAAAGACTTATAAATATTTAAGAAAGATTCTCAAGAGAAAAATTGTGGAGCACAACACAGTGAACCAACTTTTCTAGCAGCAGACCTAGTAGTTGATTCATTATAATTTTTTCACTTCATGTCAACTGAGAATGTTATCCCAAGAAGGTGTAACGAACTACTCTCCTAGAGGTTAGCATCAGCATCAGCCATGCTGATGGAAAGCAGAAAGAAATCTCTCAGATAATCTACAGAGAGAAGTTTTTTCTTGTGGGTGTTAAAATTCACAAGCCATTTCTTGCCCCTGTTAATAACAGATTGTAGGTCTCTTTTGAGATCAGCTGCTCAAGCCAATCAAACTTACTGTTAAGACAGGAATAAACAGTTATGTGTGCTTTTTTATCGCATTGTTATTTTTATATGTAATATTATTTGAATTTCTCAAGTTAATAGTTAATTGTTCTTCATTTTTGACTTCATTATTTCTCTTCTTTTTCATCGTACAGGGTGCGATGGATAAATTGTCATCTAAGTTATGCAATAATGAAAATATAAAACATTGACAATTTACCCATTGCACCCTGTATATCACAGAAGCCTGCCTTTTCCATGGCAACACCTTTGTAATCATGTCACAAAGGTATATTGCCAGTAGGTAATATCAAGATAGAGTAATATAACTATATTTTTTCTGCATTGTATCTAAATGTATAAACATTTGTCTATATATTTCACAGATGAGGTCGTATTTACACTATTTACATAATTTGGTTATTGTCCTTATCTGTGTTGTCATTTGTATGATGTTTCAGCCATTGTACACTCTGGCCTTCTTCAACTTTGAACCAAACCCTTTATTACGATCACTAGGGTATATCATTCTCATTCCTTGTGTAAAGCCTCTTTTGTTATCTCCCTCTAATCAGACACTATAAATTACTTTTTCACCACTGCTGTAGACTGGTATTGAACTCACAAATTTTTGGATAAACTGACTGGAACTAACCAACATCTAACCATTGGGCCATGTGTCCATAAGACCAAGATCAACTGAATTTTTGGGACTTAAAAACCTAATATTCTCTAGCCATTTTTTTACCAGAGTTCATATTGCAATTTTTGATGTTAATGGATTTATCTATTATATTTTATGTTAATGGTTTTCTCTAGTGTTTTTTTTTGTTTGTTTTTTTGTTCTTGTTCTTAAGGACACAGTGGATATAGACATTGGTTAGTTCCAAAGAGTTGTTAGTTCAATACCAGTCTACAGCAGTGGTGAACAAGTAACTTAGAGAGTCCAGTTAGATAGCTCATGACTACCAAAAGAGGCTTTGCACAAGGAATGAGAAGGATATACCCCAGTGATCATAATAAAGGGTCCAGTTTGAAATTCCTAGCACCTGAAGAAAGCTGGGGCATACAATGGCCAAAACATCATACAAATGGCAACAAAGATGAGTACAAAAGTTCGAATTATCTAAATAGTATATATACATTTATACCATACACTGACATATTTGTTTTATGATATTATATGTAATAGGCATCAACTGATAAAGCATAATCAGTTATGATTATCTTGTACAAAAACTTTATTAAACTTTATTACACAATAATATTTCATCAGAATTTGTATGATAAACATGCCACATGAATTTCAGCTTATAATATCTGCTTTTACTAGAAATAATTACAATCAATTATTTGGTGATATGAAAATCGTGGTTGACACTAGTTCATCTAATAAAAAATAAAATAATACTGTAGTTACTAAGACGACAAGTGTCTGAATCCAAAAAATATGTCACTAACAGTAATTGACAGTGTTACTGTTGTAAACATTAAAAACAAACAATTGACTGTTTTGTTAAGTCCTTACTGTTATGTAAATGTTTTTTCACGTGTGAATTTTTCAATATATTTTAACAATTATTATATTCAAATGTAGTAATTCTGGGGAATATCAGTTTATTACTGAATAACAAAATAGAAAACTGATCCCCTACTTTATGATCAGTAGAATCGTCATATGTTAATACTAATTTAGCAATGTAATAAAAAATTATGGCCTATAGTTCATACTATTATTAGAATGCTTTCACATGTGAGTCTGTAGATATATTTGTCTAATTATGATAATCATATATTATAATTCAGGGTGAGGGGGATCAGTTTGTTACTTGATAATAATAAAAACTAACCCCCCCACTTTATATCCAGTAGAATTTTATATTTATACTCATTTAAATATGTTGTAAAAATTAATGGCATATTTTATGTCTTTACTATTATTATGACTTCACATATGTGTCTTTAAATATATTTTTTTATTATTATATTATTATATGGTAATTAATACAGATCAGTTTATTACTTACTCACAATAAAAAATTAATCCCTCACTTTAGATCTAGTAGAATCTTATATTTATACTCATTTAAATATGCTGTTAGAATTGATGACATAGTTTGTTAGAGCCAAATTATTAGAAGTTTTTCACATGTGAGTCTTGTTAAAGAATATATAGGACAGGGTCAGAATGGTTAATGATTGGCCAGAGTGTTTCATGAGTGTGGCCTACTGACAGTGATGGATTTTGAATATAAGTTGAAAATGGCATGAATTCAACAAAGGGTTTTGAGAATTCCAAAGCATAGATATACTTCCTATATGCAGATTTGTGACCAGCTGAGACTACCCTCAAAGGGATGCTGAGCCAACATGCAACATGCGTTCACATGATGTTAGTTTTCCTACCATCTCTTAGAATCCAAACTGCAACTCTTAATAAAATGAATACTAAAAAAAATGGCCCTTTTAGTTGATACCTTTTTTATTTAGTAGCATTGGGATCCAGAGGTGGCGTAGAATGCAACAGATTCTTTATGGTGCATATTTTCACATAAATACATTTTGCAAATCTAAAACTTTTTTAACAAACAATTGGTAAGTTAAGTTTCCACTATATTTTGACTCACTATGACCTTTTAGCCAACACTTAAAATGGAGCATTTCGGCAAATCTATTCAAAATCTCACATCAAAAGTTAAAAATCTTAGCAACTCACTGAAGATGCACAAATGCCTCAGTGAGATACAGACTTTAGATAGAAGAAATAGTGGGTTTAGAAAATGGGTTTAGAGAGCTGGAACATTATTTTCTGCTTGTCGACTCCTCAGAAAACTAAAGGCTGAGGACATATCTGCAAAAAACAGGGAGTGCTATAGGAAGATACACCCAAAGACTGATATTGAACAGCCAACAGAAAACTTAGTAGGCACTAAAGTTGGGGCTTGCAGAGAATTTTGAAGAGACAGTTAACCCTCATATATCTTTTAGGCAGTTGTTTAATATTAGACAGGATAGAAATGAAGAAATCCAATCTTACATGAATATATTATTAGAATTAGCAGAGAGGGCTTATGTGGAAGCAAATGTGTAAGGATCTGATAGTAGGATTGCAGCTTAAGAACTTTTTCTTTTTGGAGAGGGAGAATATAATATAGATATATAGATGGCAGTCTTTAGAGAACAACCAGAAGCTGTGTATGTAAAACACTAGTGTAGAGTAAGTTGAGACGTAGGGTTTGGTTAGACTTATGTAGGGAACCCATGGAGGTTTGTCACACTAGGAGAATGCCTAATGTAGAAGCTAATCCCAGGATAAGAAAAAAACACCAGGGAAAGCGGATATGTTTCACCCGATATATATTATAGAAATAGATACAGCCAGATAGGAAGCCATAGACAACCTGAGGAAAAAGTTAATGGAGGTAGAAGTGTAATTATCTGCCAGAAATGTGGTGGTGAAGTTCACATTTGATGGAGTTGCAAACGATTGCTTTCAGGGAACTGGGAATGTGCAGTCAAAAAGGGGCCCACCAAACAGAGAAAGAAATTACCGACATATGTAGTTAATAATATGGGCTCACCCAACGCAGTTAGCATTATGCTATGTAGACATTCTTATATATATATATATATATATATATATATATATATATATATATATGGTTAAATAAAATAAAGACAAGAGGAAAACTGTATTTTAAATCGCCTATGCGTTTCGTCCTGTGATGGACTTTATCAAGGCAAAAAGACGAAATGAGCTTTATTCTAAATTACGCATCTATAAACAGTGTTGGCAACAACAAAGACGCTCTTATTTTTATATATATATATATATATATATATATATATATACACACACACACATTTATATATATATATATATATATATACACACACACACACACACACACACACACACACACACAACTCTGCGCCTCCTCAGCCTCACTTTCTCAGCCAGCCTCAAGTGGAATGACTACACTGAATCAATAGTTAAATTTACTGCTAGGAAGGTTCTCGACAGGATTCAGAAGATAATCTGCAATGGACTCGATCCTGACCTGGTAGCTTGACTCTAGCCACTTTCTCGCCAACGAGATGTTGCTTCCGTCTGTCTCTTCTACAAATATTTTCATAGCTCCTGCACTGATGAGCTTAGATCCTTGGTGCCCACTCTACAAGAATTTACTCAAGCAACCAGACTGGCAACAAGGCCTCACCCTTTTATAGTCAAAACAACCAAATGCAGCCACCACTTCTACTCTGCTAGCTTCTTTATCTCACTTCCCGCCTGTAGATCTTTTTTTCATATACTTGCTTCCCTGATAGCTACAATCTCCAAGAGTTTAAATGCAATATCAATTGCCATCTCTTATCCTCTTGACCCCCATACATCTTTTATCCCTTCCCCAACACCACTTGTTCTTTTCCTTTTTTCACTCTACTCTCACGCAACTCTCTTCACACCAGTATTTGCATCCTTCGTTTCCCCATTCTCTGACACTCCTAAAACTGCTTCCTTCTCTTCATTCTCCTCCTATATAGTCCCCTTCACACCAGTGGCAGTACTGCTTTGCATGGGATGAAATAATAATAAAAAAAATATTGGAAGTTTTTCAGTATTCTCACAAACATTGAAAGTTTATCAATATTCTCACAAACATTGAAAGTTTATCAATATTCTTACAAATATTGATGCTTAATTTTTGTGTAAAATGCAGAAGTCAAGAAAAGAATAAAAATATCACTTGTTACTTAAATATGGTTTAATAAAAAAAATACTAGCAAATGTACTAAATGTAGTACAAGTATTCTATATTTATATTTGTTGGTCATTGTAATTATTCGAACAGACTTTTAAAAATTACTTTGATTGATATGTTTCACTGACCATGCTAAATACCTCTTTGAAATAAACATGAGATAAATATCAGTATTAATAGGAAATGGGTTGGATGTATTTCTATATATTTTATATTTTTTATATTTAAAGAGTAACATTTATAATTCTGTTGCATTTTTTTAGAATGGATCACCAGAAAGTATTATAATCATTTCACCCCAAACAAGGTGGTAATGCAACTAAGACACAAAGGGTTACAAGGAGAGAAAAAGAATGAGGAGACTTTATTGAGGAGAAAGGACAATAAAAGAACACAATTTAGGAAGAAAGAAGATAACAATAATGATACTAAGATGCTAGGGGTAACTGGGAGTGAAAAAGAATGAGAAGACTTTAGTGAGGAGAAAGGACAATAAAAGAACCGGTTTCAGGAAGACAGAAGATGGCAATAATGCCACTAAGATGCAAGAGGTTATTGGGACTTTAATGAGGAGAAACAAAAGTAAAAGAACAGGGTTCAAGAAGACAGAAGATGGTGATTGGTGTTGCATTTAAATTTTTGAAGATTGTGAGTGACAGGAAAGCAAAAACTAGAAGGGAATAAAATAATATATTATAATAGAATAGACAGTTGCATCTCACTAGTTAAACAGTATAAAAGTGTGACCTAGTTGCCAATCTACTAGCATGATTAATTTCAAGCAGTTGAGGCACTAAAGAAAAATTCATCAGAAAATTTGGTATTTGTAGAAAAGATAGAGGGAAGCCTCATCCCATCAGTGAAAAAGTGACTGAAGCCAAAATACCAAGACAGAACATTTCTCTGAATTTTGTCAAGGATTTCAAGATCTATAGCAGCAGCACCAGACCAGATGTGGCAGTAACATTCAATGCACAGACAAATGGTAGATTTATAAATGTGCAAAATGGACCAAATGAACATGTAAATCACAAATGCCAATGTCCTTTACATTTAGTGAATTTTTCAGTGTGTACATTTTTTATCCTTATTCTTTCTCCCCATTCATTTTATGTATTTATATATACTTTTGTTTGAATCATTTCACCCCAGTCAAGGTAATAAAGCTACTAAGATACAAAGGGTTACTGAGTCTGAAAAAATAAGAAAAAGAGAAACATTATTGAAGAATGAGAATAAAAAGAGAAATCAATAAGACAATAGATAAAAATTGACATTGCATTTAAAACTTTTGAAGATCAAAGTCCGCTGGAAAGCATAGAGCTGGAGGAGAGTTCTACAAGCTAGAAGTACAAGAGAAGAAACTGTCAGGATAGAACTTATGGTTGCCTCAATTCAACTGTAAATTGAGGAGACCTTGTTACCAATCTAAAAAGGTCTTTGTACTATATAGGAACATTCATCAGAATGAGTACCATAACAGTATTTATAGAAAAGGCATAGGAAAGCTACGTTATGACAGTAAGAAAATGTTCATTTTTAAATCCCTAATAACTTTTAGTGATTGTAAAACAGGAGGGAAGAAAAATGAAGGAGGAGTTAGACTAATATTAGATAAAGACAAGAGAAAATGTGTTTAAGTATACTAGTAATTATCAGACAGTTCTGGTAAAACTGAAGGCTTATTGCAATATCACACTGAAATACCCATTCTCATATGATCACTGTTAAGGTAAGGGCCAGTTACCCTTCTTATCATCATAAATAAATTGATCAATTCATGATAAGTAGTCCTGGGAAACTGTCTAGAAAAGGAAGAAGATAATACTATTACTGTGACTTGTTTAGCTGAGTATTGAATACTACAATCATGACTGACCTGGTCGAGTGAAGTGTTGTATCATGTCAGACCCCACATCACAACAATCACTGAAGTTAAGCAATGTGAACCTGGTTAGTACCTAGATGGCTGCTTGGGAATACCAGGTATTGTAAGCTTTGATATGACAGTAGTTTAATGGATAATTAGTTTAAATTGGAAATTGAAGAGCCCAGTTCCAATTCTATTTACATTCATTATATTTACTCATGCACAAATACCCTTGGGAAAGGTATGAATCCACCTCTTCTCCCCACCAATATGGGTATGAGTAAATTAATAGGGCTTGTATCTGTAAATCATTATTTTCTTCCAAGAATTCTTACAATCTAAAAATATCTTTCTCTTTAAATAATCTGCAAAAGGTTGATAAGCCATAAAAATCAATCAATAAACCAAAACCTACTAATTTCTGTACTATTGACACCAAACTATATTGAAGTATGAGCCTTTCTCTGTTTACTTCCTGTGTTACAGTGCATGTCAGTAGTGTCAATGGTTATCACAGCAATCCTTGATCCTGTAAAATAGCAAGTTGGTGTCAAAATTAGTAGATTCTGTTGGGTGAAAGTGGTTTATTATTGTCAATATCTGTAGCCAGTTTTTCTGGCTAAAAACATAAAAAATCCTGTTTTTTTGTTTTGTTTTTTTGTGTGTATTTTGTTTTTTAGAGCAGATACATCAGCGTATCCACCAACATTCATATTTGGTAATAAGCAATATTTATAACAGTTACTACAATATTTTATTTGTAAAACCTATACTATTACTGTTTGTATGTACAACCATTATGCTTGTTGAATATCAAAAGACAATAGACGGGTAACATTTACAGGACAAAGAAAAGAATGACAAGATACATGCAAAAAGTTGATAACCCATAAAAAACAAATCAATTAGCTCGGTGAAACTAAAAAAGAAGTTAATCAACTTTCTTTTTTTTTTTTTAATCGTATTACCCCAAGCAAGGCGGTAATGCCACTGATGTGCAGGGGGCTACAGAAGAGTAAAAAGATTATGTAGGAGAGAATGAAGAGGAAGTTGAACCAGTTGGAAAGGAGCAAGAGAAGGATGTGAATACAGGTGTGATGACAGTTGCAAAGGTGGAGAGAAAGGAAAGGATATACAGTGTGGTGAAAGAACTAGAGTCAAGTGGTTAATAGATGCATATTGACATTGCATTTAAATTCCTTGAGGTTGTAGCCATCAGGAAAGTAAGAATATGGAAGCGAGTTCCACAGGCGGGAAGTGCAAGAGAAGAAGCTGCAGGAGTATAATTGTTGTCTGCATTTGGTTAATCTAACTGTGAATGGGTGAAACCCAGTTGCCAATCTGGTTGCACAAGTAAACACCTGTTGCAGAGGCACCAGTGACTTAAGTTCATTGGAGCAGAAGCCATGAAAGTATTTATAGAACAGACAAAGGGAGGTCACATCTTGTCGGTGGGGAAGTGGCTGTAGTCGAGCCGCCAAGTCGGTACCTATCACATTGCTGATTCTTCTTTGAAGCTTGTCGAGAACACTGAGATGAACAGCAGGGGCACCTGACCATATATGGCAGCAGTATTCCATGCACAGACGAATGGTTGATTTGTATATATGCAGAATGGATTCAGGTGGGAAAAACAACCTGGCCTGACACAGTGACTCAACCTTCTTAGCGGTGGATTTAGTTATTGACTCAATGTAGTGGTTCCATTTGAGATCAGAAGAGAAGGAAAGGCCGAGGAGACGCAGTGTATTGCTCTCAGGGAGACTCGCTTGGTCCATGCTTATGGGAGGCAAGAGAAGTTGCCTGTGATGATTGACAGACAGCAGCTTGGTCTTAGTCGCATTGAAATTTACTACCACTTCTTTCCCCAATTCACCACAGAGTGTAGATCCCGTTCAAGGTCAGCAGCAAGATTATATTTGTCTGCCACGACAGGTTTCTTACTGATGCGGGAGTAAATTGTGGTGTCATCTGCGTAGATGCCTACTTGGGTCTTGATCTCATCTGGGAGGTCATTTATGAAAATAAGGAAGAGCGTCGAGCCCAGGATAGAGCCCTGAGGTACATTAGCGTTTGTGCTGTAGGATGTAGAGACATGCCCATTCAAAACCACCTTCATTTTGCGGTTATTTAAGAAAGATTGGATTAGATCAATCAAGCGTCCAGTAACACCATACCCCCATAGCTTGCATAGAAGGCCAGAGTGCCAAACCCTGTCAAAAGCCTTGGAGATGTCCAGAGGAACAGCACGAACCTTGCTGGACTCCTCAAGGGCCTGAAGCATATACTCTGTAACAGTTGTTAGCATGTCGGCTGTGGACCTGGCAAAGTGGAAGCCATACTGCCTGTCAGAGTAGAGTTTGTGAGCAGTAAGATGTTGAACTTTTTCAGCATTGATTATGGCCTCGAACACTTTCCTGAAAATTGGTAGAAGGCTGATAGGGCGATAATTGGATGTGTCCGAGGGTTCACCACAGTTCTTAAATACAGGAACAATTGAAGAGAACTTCCAGTATGCAGGAAAACAGGAAGCAGAAAGGCAGTAGTTATACAGTTTAGAGAGGACAGGGGAGAGTTCAGGAGCACATTTCTTAAGGACTATCATCTGGATTCCATCGCCACCTCTCGCCTTATGGGAGTCAAGTTTTTAAATTACTCGGGATACTACTGTCGGGGTTACAATTATATTGATATATAAATCCGTGTCAGAGAGTATTAAAGAAGAAATTAAACAATTAATGTCATTAATAACAATGTCATTTAAAATAAGAGCACAGTTGGGACAAACATTACACTCATGCAGAAAGTAAGAAAATGTAAACCAAGAAGTGGAAAATTTTTAGAGTATGTAAAATGTGTTGAAAAGGAGTTAAATTAATGTTAAATAAAGACTAAAGGAAATGTTTTTTGGATACTACACACTGTTCTTCTGGTTAAACTGAAAAGAAACCCATTTAATATGACAATCATATTGTCATCCAAACCCACATCAGAAAGTAAATAAATAAGTTTTATAACACATAAGAAAATGTATTTTGCACAATGTGAGTAATGTTTTTAAAGATAATTTCAGACTTAATTTTAAATATTAGTCAAAGATTGATCCTGTGAAAGTTGTCATCACTTCCTTTGTTTTTCACAAAATAATTATCAAGATGGCAGATAAACCATGTCATTTAAATGAGGTGTTTATCATTAAAATACCATATTTTCCAATCTAAAAAGACGCATTCTTTATAAAGTATTTTTTAAAATCATTTCACCCCAAAGAAGGTTATAAAGCCACTAAGATGCAAGGGGATACTGGAAGTGAAAGGGAATAAGAAAAATTTAGAAAGAACTGGAAACTTAATCCTAAACAGAGAACAAAAGATAAGCCACTACTCCTGTTTAGAAGAAGTTTAGAGGGTAGACACACACTGTAATCCATCCAAGATCCATCGCTATCCATTTCAAGCTTCACTAGAAGGCATCTTCTTCATGATAACATGACATTAAAAGCAGTGCAGTATTTTGCATCATTTTTTTTAAATATATGACAACAAATATGGTTATGATATCAACTAGTGTCAGTATAAGACAGGCTCATTTTTTTAATGTTCTTTGCTATTCCCTTTTTCTCTCTTGTCACCCTGAACTTACTTTTATTTTAACTCACATCTCTGAAATTGTGAGCTTGTATCAGAACGTTCTGAAACAGTATACCCCCTGCTTGTACAATAGAAATGGAAATGCATGTTGTAAATGAAATGAAATAAAAGCAAAACCAATAAATAATGAATGAAAAAAAAAATTCATTTTCCCATGATGCAAATTATAAAGAAACTGGAAAGTGTTTCTTGTCACATGTGCAATTTCATGACCCCCTCTGCCTTTCCTTTCATAAAATGACCCAACTGCTTGAAAGGGCAGAATCTTTCTTTTTCTCCTCTTGGCTTCAACATGGGAATTATGCAGTAATAGTGTTTCCACTAGGGAATGTTAGTCTTCCCCAGTCTTTTACAATTACCAAGGACATCATTGGATATGTTTTAGCAGCCTTACTCATGGATTAGAGGTTTGGTCATCCTAACATAGTGCAAGGCTGCCTTGAGTTACCTGTTTGTATCCTTACTTCTTATAAATTATTTCTGAACAAAAAAAGAAAATGGACATACTAAAGAGGCATTTAACTTTGTTTTAATGCTGTTAACATAAAAGAAATAAATATCCATAGCAAAACCTCAAGTATTTTTGGATACTTCTTCTACACTTTATCTGTTTATATATTGAACCCACACTTTCACTTTAAAATGCACACCAAATAAACAAACTTGTAAACAAGTTACTCTCATTAATATCAATGTAAGTCGATCTGTCAACAGGCTTCATGTTATGTACTTGTGTTTGGTTATTACACAAATGTTTTGTAATATTGTATTCAATGGCTCTGCAATTTTTACAATGGTTGATATTTGTTTAACAATGTATCTGCATTAGATTTTGCATGAAGCTTAGCAAATCTGTAACTAAGAGCCCAGAAAAGCTTTGTTAAGCTTTTATTGTACATTTTTATTGAGGTGAAACACGAGTTTTTGTGTAAAACATATATTTTAGGTTGGTCAAGTGTCAGTTCAGGGAAGCTATGTCTTGGCAATAGGAAAGTGACTAAAGTCAAGATGCCAAGTGAGGGTCGATAACATTATAGATCCCTCTTTGTAGCAGCAATATTCAGTGCATAGACAAATGGTAAATTTCTAAATATGCAAAATAGATTCTGTTAAAAAAAAAATGATAGCAATTGATTCAGTATGATCATGCCACTTCATGTCACTAAAAAAAAACATGAGACCAAGAAGTCAAACACAAGATTTTGTGCAGTAAATATATTTCATGGTTGGACAAGTGTTAGTTCAGGAAAACTATGTTATAGCAGTGAGAAAGTAATGAAAGTTGAGATGCCAGGTCAGGGCCAATATCATTACAGATTCTTTGGATTTAGTCAAGAATCTTGAGATAAATCTTGAGTAGGAGCACCTGACCAGATGTAGCAGCAACATTCCATGCACAGATGAATGGTAGATAAAAAAGGAGAAAAAATATCAGGCTATTCAAAAGAGATGTCATTCCACAAAAGTCATTGAAGGGGTCAGCTATTTTGTCACCAATGTCTGTCTTTATTTGAACAATGCAGTTATTGAACATATATGATTAACAGTAACTGACAAAATTTTTTGTATGTGATTGGCTAATTTTCCAAATGACCAATTTTAAAAACATTTATGAAGAACTTGAATTAAAATACAAAAGTTTTAGCAAAAACAAGCTTGTCATTCCTTATAATAAACATATATATATATATATATATATATATATATTTTATATATATATATGATAAGAAATGACAGGCCTGTTTTCAGAGTATAGTAAAAATAGGCAAACCATACAAAATGGTAAAATCTGTTATTGTAAATCACCTGAAGACACTGAAACGTAGAAATTTAGGACATGAAATAACTTGTTTCCAAATGAAAAATGTTTACAAGTTCTACAATATAATTGTATTGAACACTTCTTAATAAAACTGTGTAATGGTCTAGTTTCATTATGGCCAAAAAGTAAACATTGTATTTTGGCTTTAATTTCAGGTGAAAATAAAGATAGAATTGTCGCTGATAGTGGATGTTTTTATGTTAACGTCCTTGTAACCTCTCTAAAGATGGCTCATGTGAGCTAAAAGCTTAGAACCAACTTCATAAAAAATTATCCAAATGTTGGAGAATTTTTGTTTTTATTTTCACCTGAAATTAAAGCCAAAATACAATGTTTAGAACAGCTCATGATTAAATATAATAGATATTCATTGTCGCTTATATTTAAGAGTATATGTTTAGAAAATATATATATATAATTATGTTATTACCTGGTTTATAAAAGCATTATATCACTACACAGAAAATTTCATATATATATACATATTGAGCACTTTTTAAAAGTAATTATCTAACTGTAGAATGTACTTCCATTAGTAACCATTACTTATATATATATATATATATATACTAGCAGTATAGCCTGGCATTGCTCGGGTGTAATGAAAGCTTTGAAACTAATCCATGGTCCTGGAGCTCAGACTCTTTGGACATTGGCACAAAAGACTAAAAAGCAATAGTTGTTTCCAGTTAAAGCAAAACTGTAGACTGAAAGAAAAATGAATGGATGTAAGTCAAATTTTGATTTCCTGGTATCGATATCAAATAAGATTTTTTCGTTGTAAACTGAATTTTGAAGGCTAAATAAGTCCTCTGAGTAAATGGTATCATGGCTAAGACTAAGAACTACAATTTTACCTACTTAGAGCCAAACCTGAAGCAAAAACTAAAATAAAAGGGCTGAAAAAAATACAGACATACAGGCAGATCTTGCCTTATATACATATATATATATATATATATATATATATATATATTATCAATTTTCTGCACTATTGTAAGAACTGCAACCTTGAAACTTCTGAATATCGTTTCTTATGTCTTTGTCTATGAGTGTATCAAATTTGATTAAAATCGGACCACTCCTTCTATAACCCAATTTTTTCGATTATCGATTTTCGATATTTATCGGGGGTACCTCAACACAAAATCTAGCTAAGAACACTCGCAGGTGCTTACAGTACAACTGTGTAAATTTTCAAGAAAATCGGTTCAGCCGTTTCGGAGTCTATAGGTAACGGACACACACACACACACACACACAGACAAAGTTCCATTGATAAATAAGTTTACATATATATATATATATATTATGCCTGATTATAGTAGAGTAACTAGACACACAAATTGAATAATTGTTGAATAGATAGCTGTGTTATTATTTATACATACACACATATCTAAGGTGGTATTGAGAAAGTTTCTCAACTGTCTGCCCGAGAATTATAATATGCAATGGAAATGTGTGCAAAGTTAACATTTGTTGGTACTTACCTTACTCAGTCAGTTTGCTAATAAGCTTTGAGTTATCTATTTGGATGTCATAATTAGGTAAGACTTTGTAACACAGTGTTGGAATGGCTCTGCAATCTTTACAACAGTTGATATGTGTTTTGCAATGTACCTGCATTAGATTTTGCATGAATATTGGCAAATCTACTAGAGAGTCCCTTGAAATGCTTTGTTTAACTAAATATTCTATAGACCAAACACAGGTTTTTGAATGGCATGGTCAAATTTTCATTCAAGATAATAAATCCATAGCAAAATTCCAGAAATTTAAGAATTACAGGCAAATAATCTGTTATTTATCTCTCTCTCTCTCTCTCTCTCTCTCTCTCTCTCTCTCTCTCTCTCTCTCTCATATGGAGTATTTAAAGAGAATCTAATCCAGGAACTTTCTGCATTGTCAGGAGTTTGCAATAGAAAAAAAAAATTTAAATTGGAATACTTTTATAAAGTAAACATAACTTTGGTGATTTTCTTGGAAAAAAAAAAGGATAAATCTTAAAGTTTACCCGTACAATCCTCAAGAGTCACTCAATGTGAGGTGTGTGATATGAATGAAAGAGGAGGTGGTAAGAAGTGAAAATTATGCAGATAAGGAAGATATATATCAATTGTCCCTTGATTTGAAGAGGTTAAGAATATAGCGTTCAGAAAAGCTAATATGTGTGAGTCAATTCCACAAAGTAGCAAAAAAAGCTGTTATACATTTGAAACACAGAATGTAGAATAATATGTCAATGCAATAAAGGTCAATTGAGAGGGTTAAAGAAGCTCATCTGAAATAGTGATAGATTAGCAACAGATGTGCAATGTTGTGCCTGTGAGAAAGAGGCTGCAGAGAAGAGAGTAAGTCATCTCCCAGAATAGGAGTAAACAATTTTTTGACTCTATCAAGGCTGGAAAATGAGGATTGAAGAGCTAAAAACCAAGACATGACTGCAATATTCTATTTTAGATTAATTCTGATTTTGACAATGACAGAATATTGCATGAGTTAGCTACTTCCAGAAGAGAATATTTTTCCAGAATCTTTAACAATCTAATTCAGTGATGTTTAATTTAAGATATAAAAGGTCACTTTTGATATAAAAGGTCACTTTTTCATTTCTTTGCTGCCAGTAAAAATAGTATTTTTTTATTGATTTCTTTCTCTTTCTCATATTGGAAAACATGAAGTTTGGGTCAATGTCTTAATTTTTTGTGGGGAGATAGGGTAGGATTATCTCTGTATTAATAAACTCTGGTGTCATCTTTCTTTTCTAAATTACCATCTTTTCTAAATTTACCATCCAGTATATATGTGTTGGTTACCTATCATAATGAGTCTGACTACAATTTTGACATAAAACATACTAGTTGTACCTACGTAACAAATTTTACTTGATGAAGTCCTGAAGGACAAAACATGTCATAAATAAACTTTTTCCACTTTGTCATACATTTTCCCCATATATAAGCACAAAGACTTTGTCACTTTAACTGAGCTCATTCATGCTAACTTCAAAGTTTTGTAAGGACACCATTATGATGTTTTCACTTGCCATGGCTGGTTTGCAAACATGCTCAGTTAAAATGACAAATTCTTTGTGCTTATCAATGCTCTATCTCTACCCCAATATCAAGCACTTTTATGATAAAAACTTGCTTGCCAAAATACATTTTCTCATTAAAACCACTGAAAAAACAACTTTGGTGCTAAACATTATCACAACTTAATACTATAGATATATATATATTTGTGTATTTAGGCAGCAAATTTACTTTTAAACATGTCAGATTTAATAAATTGCAAACACTATGTTAGCTTATTTTTAATCAAATCCATTCATACTCATGAATAATCTTTTGTGTATTACAATCAAAAGATGTCAGAAATGAGATGTAACACTGACAGATGTTAATTTCATTCTTTTCTTAAGGTACCCAAGTACTTTTAACCACTTCAAGGTCATCTTCAGCACTGTGAGTTATGGTAACAAATGTAACTGGAAAACTGTTTTGCATATTGTTTGCAATTTATTTAATCTGACATATATATATATATATATATATATATATATATTGAATTTTTTAACATTATTATTTATATATATATATATATATATATATTGAATTTTTTAACATTATTATTTTTTTAATAAATACTCATATTTGAGTAGATAGTCTGTTTATTATTTTTAATATATATATATATATATATATATATATATATTTATTTATTTAATCTGACATATATATATATATATATATATATATATTGAATTTTTTAACATTATTATTTTTTTAATAAATACTCATATTTGAGTAGATAGTCTGTTTATTATTTTTAATATATATATATATATATATATATATATATATATAAACAGTACATTTTAATATACACTGGCCTTAATCATTTGAGAAATTTTATTTAGAATCAAACCTGCATACTCCCAACACTTGGGAGATGGCGTCTTTAGATAAATTTTTTTCCTCTAAATATTTTATCCAGTTACAAGAACTTCTATTTAACCCATAGTTGTGGGAAAGATGGATTTATACTTTTATACCTTTTCCAAGAGTATTTTCATTCAAGTGAATGTAACATACCCAACTGGAAATCAAACTCAGTCCTGTTTTCTCAATCCACTTGTTATACGATAGCTGACATCTTCTTGCACTTCTATGTGCTGTGTTCTTTCATTGGTGATCATGACCCACCACAATTTCCTGTCCTTTGCAACTCTTAATAAATTTTGTCAAACCACAAACCTGCTGTAGCAAACCAGAAGAGTGACCTGTTGCACTTTCTCAGGCTAACTCTTTCCACTGATATGAAGTGGAAATATTATATTGAATCACTTGCTAGACTTGATGCTAGAAAAGTAGGTTCATACTAGACAATTTTTTTTAACAGAATCTCTTACACATCTATAAGTTAATTCATGCATTGAATATTGCTGCTACATCTACTTTGCTACTTTTTTTGCTATATATTTAGAGATTCTATATAAAATATATATAAGAATCTGCAATGTTATTGATCCTAGTCTGGCATCTCAGCTTCAGTCACTTTCCTACTGTCATAATGTAGCTTCGCTGTGCCTTTTCTATAAATATTTTCATTGTTCCAATGAATTTTTCCTTATGGTATCTAGACTTTATGAATTCAAGTGCAGTACTAGATTCCCAGCTAGGTCTCATCATATTACATTTCAAATAGTTATATATAACCGTCAGTCCTATGCTAAGAGTTTCTTTTATAACACTTCTCAGTTTGTGGAACTCTTTTCCAGCTTCTTGTATCCCAATTAACTTTGATCTTCATCAAATTTAAATCTGATGTCAATTGTTATTGTCTGGCTTCATAATTCCTATTTTTTATTGTACTTTCTCCTTAATAGTCTCATATTTTCTCACACTCTGTAACTCCTTGCATGTTAGTGGCTTTATTACCTTGCTTTGGGGTGAAATGATTAACAAAAATACACTGTGTCTTATTCTTATGAAATCATGTGTTGGATTGCCTGCCCTGTGTGTGTGCCTATTGATTTCTAAAACAGAAAAAGTTTTTTTTTTTATTTTTCAACCAAATCAAAGAGAATGAGTAACTTGGAGTACTCATTGCCCTCCAAAAGTTTGGGTGTAACCAGTTAATGATATTCATATTGTTTACACTTTTGGTGCTTTCTTGAATTGATGTGATTGCATTTTTATTTTGCTTTGTGTTTGAAAATAAATGTGTAGTCATGAAATTTTTAGAACTGTATAAAAAATATAGAAAGTATGAAACAAAAGTTAGACAATAAATATATAAACATTGACTCTTCTTTTCTTCTCTAAAAAGCAACCAAAAAAAACAATCTTGTTTTACACTAAAACAATTGACACTTAACAGAATGACATTACTGGTTCATTATAAAAGAGAATTTTGGGGAAATTGATTTTCATATCTGCATTTTTTGATGAATTTTCTCTTGATATAATGTAATTACTTGGTTTCACTCTAATTGACTTTTTGTTCTGTTTACATAACAATCAGAAGTATGTGATTCTCTTTGTACTTTGAATTATTTTTTTGTAATAATATACACCTCTGAATTATTCTGACTACATTTCAAAAAGACATGTAATTCTAAATAAAAACCTTTTAAAATTTTCAACAGCATTTAATTTATCTTAATGCCACACATGATCATTATTATAATTATTTTTATTCTGGAGACTATGGTTTTTTTGGGGTTTTTTTTTTTATACAAGAGGCTAGGGCATCTTTTTTTATACAGGAATGTTAATGCTAGTGGTAATGGGGAAATTAGCTGTTTTCTTACAGTAAACATTTTGCATTTACTTACGGAAAAGTTAGCATTGCTGTCAGTTGTAATTTATATGTTTCTCTTAAAACACTTTTTCAGTAAATTATATTTTTCCACTAACTGTTACCACTTTTTCTAGTATTGATGGCAGTTTCCCTCCAAACCTTTTATTTAAGCTAGTATGGAAAGTCAACATCTTGATCATATCATTATTTTCCCTTCTAGTTAGAAGTGTTATTCATTTTAGTTGTTGCTGCTACTGGACGTCTTCAAGTGATGCACTTTTAGTTATTTGATTTAATTTATCTTTATGCCACACATGATCATTATTATAGTTATTTTTATCCTAGCAGCTATAGCTGTTTTTTACACTGGAGCTTTTTTTTTTTTTTTTTTTTAGGATTTAGTAACACTAGTTTATAGGCTCTGATCAAGGATTATCTTCTTTAAGATTTAAAAGATTCATTCATTTTTAATCATTCACTCATTTAACTCAATATCATTTTCCAGTGTCTTTGTGGCACTTTTGTTTGAACAGCACCAATGGTCAAAAAGGTATCTAGTACTGTAAAGCTAGTACATTTTGGCTTGTGGTCAGCCAATATGCTGGACCTGGAATTTAAAAATTAGTTGATAAGGATAATTTGACTTGTAGACAATCATGCAGTTGTTGGCAATTTTTTTTTTTTTTTTTTAAGCAAGTGGGAAACTGCCACTCAAAATTTTCTTGCTGGATTAAAATCACTGATGCTGGCTTTCAATCAGGAGAAGAACTCAAAGGCACATTTTTGAACAGAGACAAAAATCTTTGTTTCAAGTGATGTCACAAAGAAAATCACAGAATGAGTCTCAGTTTGCATGTTGTAACAGAAAGATATCCTGTTAGGAGAAGGTTCTCGGCTGGTGAAGGAGTGGAAAGAGATATTTACAGACACCGCTGCATGACCAGATTAGTGACAGAGGGTTTAAGCCACTTAGCATGATGGGCATTAAAGTCACCAGAAATATATATATTTTTAAACAGATGTAGAGAAACTGCCTTACACTATATATATTATTCATACTATTGTCCTCATCTTCATTGCTATTTCCACAATGATTCAGCTGTTGTATGCTTTGGCCTTCTTCACGTGCTAAGAAGTTTGACCCAAACCCTTTGTTACAATCACTGGGGTATATCATTCTCATTCCGTGTGCAAAGCTGCTTCTGGTAGACATGTGTTATCTTCCTTTAACTCGACTCTTTAAGTTACTTGTTCACCACTGCTGTAGCCTATTATTGAACTCACAACTCTTTGTGTCAAGTCACTGGAACAAACCAATGCCTATATCCACTGGCACCTGAAGAAGGTTGGAGTGTACAACAGCCAAAGAGTCAAGGAAATGACAACAAAAATGAGAACAATAGTCCAAATAGGGTAAATACTACCTCATCTCAGAAATATAGACAAATAAAAAAACTGCTTTGCTTACAGTGTCAAAAATACTATTTAGCACACAACAGTCATGAGAAGAAGGTAAGCAGCAAAGAAAGAAGAGATAGCTGACTAGGTTTAATAGAGAGAGACAAAGATACATGTAAGAATGGTCTAGAGATTCAAGAGAGAGTTCTCTAGCCACAAACTCCCAGGCCTGCATGTGGACATTAAAGTTTTTCCTAAATAGAGGAAAATAGCCAGGAATCAAGAAATCAGAGAAAGGTATTGCAAAATTAAGATTAATTTCACTGAGATCTAGGATGTTTGGGACTTTTGAAGAGGAACAATTTCATTCTGCAAAAGTTGGTATAAATACCACTGATGTTGGAGAAAGAAATGTTGAGGTGATTAGGTGTTTTTTTCTGTTGGGCTGGTTTAGTTTTATACCTTAGGTTGCTTGTAGTCATAAGGAGTTATTTTGGAAAGGAAAGGCTCAGGGTACTATATAGCAGTTGATCATCAAATGTAACATGAGGGAAGGGAACTGACATAGACTGCATCATAGTGTGGCTTCAGAGTTGCTCACCAGAAGTTTTTGCAGTGATACCCATCTATGCACAACATGGCACTGCAAAAACCATAATATTATTCAACTGTTGATTGAAGCAGCCTCTCTAGGTGCTATGCAAAAGTTCAGGCTCCTAACTACCAGTCCAAAAAAAAGGAACCAGAGAACTGCCAACATGGTAACCTCACTATGAAGAAACATTGCAACCATTCACACATATCACAAAAACTCATGATATCACCACTATTAAGTCCTTAGGAGAAAAAAAGAACTGAGACCTTCTTCTTAAACAAGAAACAAGGGATGAGTCTCTACTCTTGTTTAAGAGAAGATGGAGGAGTATGGACTGAGTGTTTTAACTTAGTAAAAGCTAAGATATCCAGTATAGATTCAACAAAGAATTAAGACTGGCAGAGTCATAACTCTGAAAAAAATCACCCAAAAAATCACAATCACTTTCACTACCACTTAAGTCAATCCCTTCAAATTTTCAATCAGAATAACTTACTTAGCCAGTTGAATCAGCTATCAACAGAGCATTTTGACCATGCAATGTTAAACTAACATTCTAATATATTAATCAGGGAGGTGAGGTGATACTAGTCAATCCCAAGAAACAAGCATGAATGGCCAGTAGCAGAATATAAAAGAAAAAACAAAGAAAGAAAGAAAAAAATAATATAAAAATAAGCAATTTCAAATGAGAAAGTTTCAACAAAATTTAAGCACTCAAATACCATGGATTACATCAATTAAAAAATAAAATTTAGAAAAATATTAACAAAAAAAGAAAAAACTAGAAGGAAATAAAAGAGACTTATTTTTCCAGGATACTCCTAATGTAGGGGTCCATGTAAATATTTATGAAAATTACTAGAGTATGTTCTGGAGAACAAGTTAACAGTACAAAAAAAATGCATGAGATCCTTGCCACTAATAACCTGGCAAAAGGAATGAATAGGAATAAATTACACAAATGACATGTCTTTTGTAAATTAGTATTTTGAAAAAATAATTGCTTTCTAGGTAATTTTTAAAAATTATTACAGTCAAATTATATTTTAAATGTTTTTATTTTCTTACATTTTTGCATATAATGATTTGCATATGATGATTTTCCAAGCATAGCTTAGAAATGACACAAGGCCGAAAGTTTAGGGCACCCAGTGAGAATCAGATTCACTATTCAGTAGTAATTGATATAGCAAAACAAGCTTTCTAACCATTATGCCTCATCAAAATTTCCTTTTGTAAATATTTTATGAATAAAAAATTTATTTTCTTAATTGTTTGGAAACAACGATTCTGATAAAAATGATTCTGGCCAAACAAAAACTGTCATCTGTTTTAATGCACTTGTTACAAATTATCGTCAAGTAATGTAATTGTATTCACTTTAGAAACCCTACTAAATTTGCATGTCTCTGTTAGTTCTAATATAAGATCTGATTACAAGAAATACTTACTTTTTGATGTCAGAACAATTCCTATTTTTTTCTCTTCCAAGAAAAAAAAAAGTTGAAACTGGCTTTCAAATATTTTTAACTAATTTTATTGAAATTACAAGTATGTATTCTCTTTGAATTAGTTTTAAAATTTAAGATGTTGATGAAATTTTAAATTTGATTATGTTAGAAATATAAAATGCATCAATTGCCTGGAGCCAGATTAGTGTATAACTCATACAGGAATCTAATTAGAAAAATATTAGAGTGGGTTGCCAAAAACTACCCCCATCATCATTGTCATTATCATCATCATCTATAATCAAAATTCTAAAGTCCCTATAATTATTATAATCAATAAGATCAAAGCTCCTGACATCATTTTTATAACCACTAGTAAGGTCCTTATAATCATCATCAATAATTATAATATTTTTCTACATCCGCCTCCTCATCATTATCCTCATCAATAATAATAATATAAGCAAGATTGGTTCTTGAAGGTTTCTCAGCTCAACTTCTCCAAATCTAACTAAGCATCAGATTTTCATTTTTGGGAGTGCTTCTTGTTTGGATCAAGGACATTTTAAAATTCTTCTTATTTTTTTTTCTAGAGTTGAGGACATTTAATAACAGCTCATGGTTGAATAAGAGCAAAACATAAAGAAAATGGTTAATGGTATTTGGAGATATTTCTGATATCTACATGGGTTAATAGCAGATCAACCAATCTTGGAAAACTTTAAATTCAGAGCTGCAAAGGAAGAAACTAGATATTTATCTCGTTTTCCAAAGTACAATCATAGCTAGCAATTTGCAAATGACAAATAAAAAAAGAAAATGCATCTACAAAAAGCCCTGGTCACATAGATTATGAGGAAATATTTTATTGGCAAAGGATAGCAGAATAGGACGATAATCATGTTTTTATTTCAATGTTTAGAGATTATCATCTGATAAGGTTTATTTTCACAAATTTCAACATTCCACATGCACAAAAGTGATTATTACAGTTTGGGAATCTCTTCCACAGAGCAGTGGTTCACAGGAAATGGCTGTTCAAGTAGAACTTACTTCTAACAGGAAGAATGTCAGTGGTTTTCTACAATGTAAGTGACATAGCAGGTCCTAGCCTTGAAGGTTAAACTTGGTGGAACCAAGGAATCTAGTTCATCTGAGCAGGCTTACAGCCATATCACATTGAATACACCAGTTCTCACACGATCACTGAAGTTAAGCAACGTTGAGCCTGGTCAGTACTTAGATGGGTGACTGCTTGGGAATACCAGGTGTTGTAAGCGTTTAGTGACGGATGTGCATTGTGGTGCAGTGGATATTGGCTCAGAAAGAGAAATCAGTGAGCCGAGTTCAAATTCCAGTTGAATACCCTGCATTCACTTAAGAACTGGTACCCTTGGGAAAGGTATTAATCTGTCCCTTCCCTCCAGTTATGGGTTAAATAACAGGGTAGGACTTGGGGACCCTGCCTTTAAAAACAAATCCCAATGAATCCATTTGAGGTCAGATGTGAGTTTATGGACCAATAATCTCTCAAAGCATGGTGTCTCCTCAAGGGAACATCCGTTCTATGTGTTTATTATTTAAAATCTTCATTCTTTTCCATATTAGTACATATACATTTACAGGGATTATTTTTATAGAGGTGTTTACAATTTTAATACAGGTAGAAAATGTTGATAGATTTTAAACTTGAATACATGTACCATGATTTTAATTTTAATTCATGTATAATTATGAAATACATCAACTGAAGTATACTTCAATAAACAAAAAAGTTCAACAGAATGTCAGGGTATTGTAATTCAATAAAAAAATTCTGTAAATAAAAAACAAAAAATTTTTCTCTCCCCACTGACACTCTGAACCCACCCTTATCCCATGGGGGATTCCCACCTAGTTAAGAACCCCTTGGTCTATAATAATTCAATTTTATTTCCTAACCTGAATTTAAAAGTTCTGTAGAATTTTTCCTTTTCATTCTCTATAAATTTGGTTAGTCTTATTCTTTTCCTTTTCTGTACCACATACTTTCTGTACATGGTCGATCATGGCTCTCCACAACTTAATGGTAATCAATGAACAAAATACCTTGCGCATTCCAAAATACAAAGGCCAAAACCTTGCCTGCTGATGTTCATGTCTGTGGTTGCTTTGGACGGCTTTTACCTGCTGCTATTCACTCAGCTGATTGAGTGAAGTGGTGGATCCATGTTTTATCCATTATCACATATTTACGCAAAATCTCTTGTTACATTGAAACAGTTGCAAACAATGCTCTGAATCGTTAACGCGTTGTTGTTTTTGATCGATTGTGAGCACTTTGAACACAGCTTTCTCAATGACAAATATTCATGCAAAATGGTGAATACATTGCCTTCTGATATGTTCAGCTCCTCTGGTATCTCACGCAACTTCAATTTATGATCAACCAAAACAAGTTTGTGGATTTTTTGGTATTTTCCGGGACAACTGCTGATTTTGGGTGACCTTAGCATTCAGCATCATTTGTATCTGTACGACTGTGTTTAAAGCCAGCATACTACCTCTTAACCATTGTTTCCAATGGAGCAGATTTTGAATAAAACTAATCAAGTCATTGCTTTGCTCGAACAGTATTTTTTCCCATCAGAATGTGATGCTTTATCAACACAGAAAATTCAGATTTTTACATTGTTTTGAAAATTTGAAACAGTAGCTTCACTTAACTGTAATTTGTAAAATAATAATCTGGTTGGGTCCAAATTTTGTCACGTGTCATTTTGAAGGTTAGTACTTCATAAAAATCATATGGATTTTTTATTAGTGGCACCACCTATATGCCAGACCCGGGACTTACTCAGCGATGTGTTGTGTGTGTATTTATATATATGTGTGTGTGTGTGTGTGTGTGTGTGTGTGTATTTTTAATTTGTAAATGTGTTATTACACAACCCAGACTTCTGCTATCTGGTGCCTTCGGGCAATTTACTATAACTGATTTAACAATTTTTTTTTTTAAGAACGCTCATGTAATGTGGGTTTTTTGTGAATGCGCAGTTTTCAAAATTAGAAGAAGTTATAATGTTTTCATCTATTCTAGGTATGATCCTAATAGGTATTTTGTTTGTGAATAGCATGTTAGCTAGCTTTTCTTCCTGGTAGAGTCTACATATTTTGCCACCATTGTAGGGCTTGGCTGTTTTCGCTACGCACCATGTCATGTCTGGGTTTTTCTGGAAATTGAAATTAAAATATAGAAAATTTCCAGACATAATGTGGAGTGTAGTGAACACAGCCGGGCCTTGCAGTATTTGCAAAATATGTAGGCTGTGCCAGGCAGGGGGGGGGGTTGGCTATTGTGTTGTTCCCAAACAAAAATGAATTACTGAATGAAAGAACAGAAATTATGACTAATTATACCAAAAAATACTTATTAGAATTATACAACCATGAATGAAAATGTTATAGCTTCTAATTTTGAAAGTTGTGCATTCGTAAAAGATCCCTATTGTGTGAGTGTTCTTAAAAACAGTAGAATCAGTTATTGTAGGTTGCCCAGAGACACCAGACAGGAGAAACCGGGTTTGCATAATAACTCGTTCATAGATGAAAAATATTTAAAAGTTCTACGATATAATTGCATTGAACACTTTTTAATACAACTGTGTACTGATCTAATTTAATTATGATCAAAAACTAAGTAATTAAATAATTATATATATATATGTATGTGTGTATATATATATATATATATATATATATATATGTATGTATGTATGTATGTATGTGTGTGTGTGTGTGTGCATACACACTACCAGCCATAATTATTGGGTCACTCCGGTTTTTTGAGGGAAGTGATGTATTTCATACTATTTTTTGGTGTTTGTTGCCAAATGAAAATAAAATGGTTCTTTTGTTATTATTACTTTGCAAAATTTTACAAGGCAAGGAAGCAAAGATGAACTCGTCTGAATCACCCTAAATTTTCTTCATTCTTTCATTGATGAAACTGCAATATATGTAATTATTAAACATTTATAAATTCATTTGATGCACATGTTATTATGCAATATTAATAAAAGAACCATTAAACTATCGCCCAGTTCACACTCCACCCACGTTTATTGAACAGGTGAAGAGGCTCATCCCTTGTTTCCTGTTTAGGATGCGGTTTCCGGTTTTCTCTTTTCCAATCTTCTCACTTTTTTTTTCCAATTGGAGTAGATAGACTAAACTATCGCCCGGTTCGCACTCCACCCACGTCTATTTAACAGGTGAAGAGGCTCATCCTTGTTTCCTGTTTAGGATGTGGTTTCCGGTTTTCTCTTTTTCAATCTTTTCAATCCTATGTAGCCCCCTGCACATCAGTGGTGTTACCGCCTTGCTCGGGGTGATATGATTAAAAAAAAAAATTTAGAATAACATTTTTCCCAATTAACAATGTTTAAATGAAAATAATATCAGTGAGATGAACCTGGTGAAATTCCATGTGTGTTGATAACAAAGAATTGTCCATTATCTCATGTCACTGATCTGCTTTCACTCTTTGCCAGTATCTTCTCATTCTCTCCCTTATCCATTCCAATACAACTAGGATTATCCATTATCTCATGCCTCTATTTTTTCTTTTTTTTTGTCAGTATCTTCTCATTCTCTCCCTTATCCATTTCAATACAACTAGGATTATCCATTATCTCATGCCTCTATTTTTACTTTCTTTTTGCCAGTATCTTCTCATTCTCTCCCTTATTGCTTTCTAATACAACTAATACTATTATCTTATGCCTCTGCTTATCTTTCACTCTTTTTGCTTGTATCTTCTCATCATCTTCTTTATCCCTTCTAATGCAACTAAAGTTATCCCTTATCTCATGCTTCTGCTCTTCTCATACCCTTTGCCTGTATCTTCTCATTCTCTCCCTTATCCCTTCCAATACAACTAATATTATTATCTTATGCCTCTGCTTATCTTTCACACTTTTTGCTTGTATCTTCTCATTATCTTCTTTATCTCTTCCAATACAACTAATGTTATCCATTATCTCATGCTTCTGCTCTACTCATGCTTTTTTTCCTGTATCTTCTCATTCTCTCCCTTATCCCTTCTCATAAACCTAGGTTTATACATTATATCATGCCTTTACTCTTCTCTTATCCTTTACCTGTACATTCTCATTCTCTCCCTTATCCCTTCCAATACAGCTTAGATTATCTATTATCTAATGCCTCTGCTCTTCTTTCACAATTTTGGCCTGTATCTTCTCATTTCCCTCTTATCCCTTCCAATACAACTAAGTCCTCTTCTGCCGTTCATGTATTTAAGAACTCTGGTGAACCCTTGAACCCATTCAACTATTGCCCTATCAGCCTTCTATCAATATTCGGAAAAGTGTTCGAGGCCATTATTAATGCTGAAATAGTTCATCATCTTACTGCCCATAAACTATTCTCTGACAGGCAGTAGGGATTCTGCTTCACCAGGTCCACGGCTGACATGCTAACGACCATCACAGAGTACATGTTCCAGGCCC